>CM067848.1:46197989-46207989 GCA_034638295.1 Phortica okadai | reverse complement strand
TCAGTCAGTTAGTCAGTCACTGTGTTAGTTAGTTAATTAGTAAGTCAGTCAGTCAGTCAGTCAGGCAGTCATTTGGCGGCTAAGGCAAATAACATGTCAGCCATGTTCTTTAAGCCAACGATTGGATTGACAAATCAAACAAATCACAAAGCTGCGAAATAAATTGCCATGTATGTATGTATTTATGAGTCTCTTGATTGCGCACAACAACACTTGTCTGTCTTTCTGGCTGTCTGTGTGTGTGTGTCTCTGTGTGTGTATTTGTGCGTTTAAAGTTAATTATTTGCCATCAAAGTCAAAGCGCCATTAAGGCTACAAAAGCTATGCAAATGATATGCTTAAGAACATGGAATTATTTGTTTTGTTGCATTTTGCTTTGCATTGATTTGTTTGCAACATGTTGCTAAACAAAATTATACATCAGATAAAGCAGAAGAAAAAGCAGAAGTAGAAGAAAATAAAATAATACATATTCTGTAATAATCAAGCGAATGAATGACTGATTTGTTTCTCCCCTCCCCCCATCATTCAAACGCTTTGCATGAATTGCATGCCATACACGACACGACACGACATCGACAGCGACGTCAACGTCAACGTCAACTGCGACTGTGACTTCGACACCGTCGCCGATTATGGCAAATCAAACACGGAAAAGGCAATGAAAATCAATATGGGGCCACAAACAACAGCAAACGGGGCCAAATTTGTTGTTGTTGTTATATTATTATTTTTTTTTTTGCAATTGTAAGTTGCACACGCACACACACACACATATACACTCATGTGGGTGGCTGAATTCATTGTCGGTCGATTTCAAAAAGTGAAAATAACGCACTCACATACACAAATGCAATATTGCTGTTGCTGTTGTTGTTGTTGCTGTTGTTATTGTGCTTGCCGACAATGTCACTCACGAGCATGTGTTAAGCGCACGCTCTCTCTTTCTCTTTCTAACACACTCCGCCGTTTGTTTACTGCCTTGGGGAACAAGTGAAGTGCGAAACGTTTCACAATTAAGAACACAACAACACTTTGCGAGTCTCACTTTCAGTTCAAGCCATGTGTGTGTGTGTGTGTGTAAGTAGCAAAGACTCAGAGAGAGAGAGAGAGGTCATGAATGAGGCAAAACTATTAAATTAACTGTCAAACAGAGTTGACACGTTGACGTTCGTTCGTTCAATCGTTCATAGGTGAATGCAATAAAGAAATATTTATGATTTATTGTATTTTTTTTTTTAGTATTAGTAATTTTTATTATTATTATGAGTTTTATTCATTTTACAAGTTTTCTTATTAATGTTGTTAATATTTTTTTTTAATGATTTTTTTTCCTGTTTTTTTTTTTAATTATAATTAATTCAACGCAAAATACATTAATGAAAATAATGTTGTGCGACATTTTCTGATTTTTCTTATATTTTTGGTATAAATTTTCCAAAAAATTTAAACATTTTAACAGCAAAATTTGCAAAAACAAAAAAACAGAAGTCATCAAATTTGGTTTTGCGACCGTAAACCGAAACGTGCGCAATAATAATATATTTTATGCTCTTTTTTTATTTGTTTATTAACTTTTTTTTTTCAATTTTAATTTCATATGCAAATGAAATGCAAATGAAAGCAATAATTAAACAATGGCTTGTTGAAAACCGTATATGTGAGAATGATGACTCCATGTCTGTACATATGCATGTGTGTATGTGTGTGTGTGTCTATGAGTGTGTCTTAGACGCGTACACAAGTATTTATCTATTAATCAGTCACTCAGTCAGTCAGTCAGTCTGTCTGTCATTGAAGTTCGTCTGTTTGTTTCATGTTTGTGCACATTTTGATTTCCTGCGCTTGAGGCGCATAATCATCTTCATCATCACATCATCTTCAACATAGTCATCTTCAACCTCATCATCATCTTTATCATTATCACCATCAATGGCTTACTGTTTGCCACCTTCATCTCAGCTCATTTCAATTCATCTCATTTCATCTCATCTCAAGAACAAAGACTCGCAAATTCTAACGGCATTTTGTACAAAAAAATTTACAGATTTCGAAAGAACTGTGCTAATCAAATGCAATATTTATTATGCTGGGAAAAGAATCTTACATTTCTGCTTTTCAACAACTCATTTTTTTTTCTCACTCTCCTGCCTTCTTTCTTTCTTTCCGCCTCATATATGAATTTATTGTATTGTTTTCTTTGTTGTTTTTGGCCAAAAGCATTTCATTGACTTGCTAAATTTTTAGTTGTATCTATCAGCAGCAACAACAACAACAACAGCAACAACAACCAGAAGCAATTGATTTAATCGATCAAAATCTATTTTGATATTTTGCTTTGAGCAAGAAAGAAAGAAAGAAAACTTTCACTTGACAAGAGACAACAACCAACATGACACTCAGAAGAATACAACAAATGAAGTTTTTTGTCAAATGACGATGAAGAACAACAACAACAACAATAAAAAAATGAATAGAAAATAACAATAAAAATTAATTGAGCATTTTTTGTTTTCATTAATACTTTTTTTTTCTTCTTTTTTTTCCGTTAAGCCGCTAACAAAATGCCAAAGTATTGCTGAACAAATCGCTTATAATGTCATTGAAGTTTGCAGCACAATTTGGTCAGTATAAGCCGTAATGATAATTAAACGAAATATTTTGCGGTGAGAACTTCGTATCTACAGTAAATGCATCGAATATACAAGTGCGGGAACGATCTTGAGTCAGTCAGCAAGTCAAGTGATCCCAGTGATCTTAGCGTATGTGTGAGAGATTTGTCTTGATCAGAAACGGATTAGGACGCGAGCTAATGAGATCTCAATACAAACTTTGCAAACTTCATTAACACTTTATGGAATGCAAAAAAAACTAATAATGATACATATATATATGAGTCGACATAATAACAAAGCAGAATGTAATGTTCGACTGGCGCCACAAAAGAAAATGTCGGAAAAAATATATAAAATAAATGATTATATAAAGCAAACAATGAGCAAAGCTTAGCCTTGAACTTGAGTATTGCAATTTAAAACAATTCGAATTCGAATTTGACATTTGCGATTGTTGCCTTTTATGCCATTGGCAGACAAAAAAAACTAAGCAAAGCAAAATAATGTACACAGCTGTGGTCGAACAAATAGTGACGCGCGCTTAGAAAGCTTACATGTTTGAAGAAATATAAAAATGAATGGCTCGATGCATTTATGACTTGTTATATGTTGTTGCCAATTGATTGTTGAGTTCTTGAGATTTAAACCGAAGACTTCTTTGCTTTAGCCTCTTGAAAGAACCAAATTGGTGGCTATATTAGTACGACTTGATTCATAGTGTTCGGGATTAATTTTGCATGACATTCTGACTCAAGATTGCATTAATTAATCTACAATGTCGTCGATTTACAAAGCTTTCCACGAGAATTCTGTTTGGGCAGTCGTACGTAGCACTTTTAAGATTCTCAGACATGCTTTAGAACAATTTGAATTACACAAGGCTATTTTTTTGAACGCAACTGTATAAAATAAATAAGATTGCATGATGGCGACGATGAGTTTTGTTTTTTGGCAAGCATGCGAAAAATTTGAAAATGCAACTAAGACAGACATTTGTGTTAGACAAAGAAGTTGAAGTCGCAACGTCGACTCTGTAAATGGCAATTTTACTGAAAGTCGACAGAAATTAGAACCTAAAAAAAACTAAAAACTAAAAACAAAAATGACTGTAAACGAAGCAAAGCCAATAAAGGCAAATTGCAAAAGTACGCGTTCATTTTATCAGCCAACCGAGTCAGAGTCAAGTTGATTGGCATATTGCGAGGCAGACAAGCCGATAGACAGATAGACAGACAGACGGACAAAGCGACTGAGCCGTGTTTTGGCGCGTTGTCAAAACGAAATCAAAGCTATTATTAATATTAGAAACAAACGGAGTAGAGAGAGGGAGAGAAAACTAGAACAAAAACGCAATAGAACAAAAGTTTGCCAAAAGGCGAAAACAAAATGGCGTCAGCATTGGCGCTCAGATATATGCCACACGCCACAAGCTCATATGTACAGTTTTGTATAATATCTATTAAGAAGTACAGTCATTAAACAACAACAATGCAAAAATTCGAAGCATATCATAACAGACAATTAAAATTGAAGGAATTTTGGTTCGAGAAACAAAGAAAAATTGTCGCAGAAATGATTACAAATAATCAATCGCTCAGTTTGAATTAAATTTTGTATTTTACTTTGTCATTTTGCGGCAAACAAAGTTGGCAACACTGGTCAGTCGGCTATGCGTTTCGCTCAACGGCAAATTGCTTGTCTTCTCTATTTGCATGCTTTGCTAATTAATAATAATTACAAATATGTTATTCATCATGTTAATTAACAGTAAAGTGAAAAAAAAAACGAAACATTTAAAATTCTCGCAAAATAATTAATTTCAAAATCAGTTGTTAACAAGAAATGTTAATGAAAGTCGAAAGTTGTGTTGTGTTGTCTTGTGTTGCTTTGCTTTGCATTTCATTTAACAAAAACATTTTGACAAAAAAAAAAAAAAAAATCAAAAATCAAAGAGTTTTTTTTCAACTTTTTGTACTCAACATTATTAAGAGTCATGCAAAATGCATCTGCCTATCGAAACAAGTTGTTGATTTTACATTATATATTTTTTTAAACCTCATTTTCTGCTGTAGACAACTTCAAGTGTTTGCGCACATATGTAATGAGTTGCAGATTACGCATACGCACTGTTGTTATTGTTTTTTTTATTTGAATTTATTCGCTGTTGTTGTTTACGGTCACTCTCTGTCGTCAAGTGTCAGAAACTAAAATATTTAATCGCATTTTTTTTAACGCATTCAATTTACGATTTGTTGTTGTTGTTTGTTTGTTTTTGGTTTTTTTTTTTTTCTCATTTTGCGTTTTTGTTGAAGTTTGCCTTTTAAATGAGAGTGGCCTGCCTTGAATGACCTTGATGTAAGCAGCGACTGTGACGCATACAGAGTAAACTCATTTTGTATGATCGGCTTTAACAACCAACAACAATAACAATAACCAACAACAACATTTTTGGTCAAAATGCATTTAAAATGTATTTTTTTTTTTTTTTTTTGTTTTTGTTTTTTTTTTCTTTAAATTTCAAGTTATTTTTGGCTTTGTATTTGTATATTTGCCTCTTATATGCGTGTGGAATTTTATCTTCTTTGTGTAATCGATATAAACACACACACACACACACACATACATGCACATATAAATGCGTACAACAACAAAGACTGCAAGCTGCCGGCGTTTCATTTTTTTTTTTTTTTTTTTTTTTTTTTTTTTTTTTTCTTTAAAAGTGTTTATTAATTTTAAAAAATAATGTCTAAAAATAAATTTAAAAAAAGATATATTTTAATCTTTTGCCTGCCTGCCGATTGACTTGTTGTCTGCAGCTTCATTGGCAATGCATGGGCGTTGAAATGTGTTTTTTTTTTTTGTTTTTTTCTGTTGAATTTTATCGTCAACGAGTTGGTCAAAAAATAAGAAGAAGAAAAAAAAAGTTATGGTGTCATCATTGACACCAACCAATGACACCTACAGTCGCGTATAAAATCATCATCACGTTTAATATTATCAACGGCCAACGTCATTATTAGCTTCTTTTACAAATTTACATGATTTTTCTTTTTATAAATTTTTGTGTTTCTTGTTTTTTTTATCAAAATTTTAATCGATTTTGCTTAAACAATGAACATAAATAAAATGATCAAGCATTGCCTGAAGCCCACAACTGTCCTTGCCACGTGACACGCAACACAACACACACGCACACACATAAGACACTTTAAGCGCATTAATTCTGTAATAATTTTTCTTATTTTTTTTTGTTTTTGTTATATGATTTCATCAAAACATGAGTGAGTTAAATATTATGCCTATGTTACAGCGCGCCACATGACACATACAGCAAATTACCAGCATGCGCGCAGTTCGTAATAATTTTAATGCTAACTTGTCTTTTGTTGACTTGTGTTTCAGGTCAACATAAAGCAACTTTATATTTTGTCTGTCTCTGCGTGACGTCTATAATGGAGAGCATTCTACTATTGTGAATTCTCACTGTATTAAATTAATTTGTTTTGTTTTTTCCGCAAAGTATATTTCTACTTACAAAAATGACAATTAATTCACAACAACAAACATTTAATTAAGTTGTTCGAAATGTTTAAATGTGAAAAACATACCTGTAAAGAAAAATAAAAAAAACAAACGAATTAATATAAAACTTCTAATGATGACAATTAATATTATTCTATTCTATAATTGAGTTGTCTAATAAGCAATTAAATTAAATGACTTCAGTTATAAAAACATAACAAATAAATAAAACAAAAACAACAAACAATAATAAATAAAATAAGAAAAATTAAAAATGAACTTAAAGGAACAACGCAATCGTCAATGCATTCGAAAACGATCCCAAAATAAATAATTCTTTGCTGAGTTTGCGACAGTTTTCAGATCCGTTTAAGGTCCGTTTTTGAGTCCATTTTGCGGACGTTTTTTTTCGCCCGATTTATCATTGATTTATGTCCGTTTCTAAGTCCATTTGCAATGGATTATCCCACTTGCACGTTCATGATATTTGTAGAGCAGCTAGAGATTTAATCATGGATTTTCGTTTAATTATTTTCAAAAGTTTAGGGAATGAATAATTTATCTACAAAAATGAATTAAACAACAAAAAAAGTGCAATAAAAATCAAATTAATTGCATTTTATATGTTCTGAAACGTCTAATAACAAAAGCGGCAACAGCAACAACAACAACTACAATAGTCGCGTTTGTGTAAATGTATCTTTTTTATTTTTCCCCATTTATCGAATACGGAAATTTTTGTTTAAATATCATAATTAAATGAAATTGCTCGTGTGAAAGAGATACAGAGAGAGACAGAGACAGAAAAAAATAAGCGACAATAACAACAATGACAACAAAAACATTGATTGATTAAAGGTCTTTGCTTTAAAGGAATATTTTTGTAGTCAACACTTAATTTATTTTTGTTGTGGCGTTGCCATACTTGTTGTTGTTGTTGCTGCTGCAGTTGTTGTTGCTCATAAGATTGATCGAATAAAAAAAATAAACAAATAAATACAAAGAAACAACTTAAAGATACAAGCGCGACTTTGTATCTACGCACACAACAATCTAATTACTTTGCTCGTAGCTACATTTGCCTGTGAGTGTGTGTGTGTGTGTGTGTGTGCTGAGCATTATCATAACTTATGCAATTGTTTGCATTTATGCAAATGAACTTGAAATTTGTCATTATTATTGCTCATATTATTTTTGTTGTTGTTGTTATATTTGTTTCATTTTTTTTTTTTCGTGACAAATGGCAAAATATTTGACCAGATCACATGACATAACCAAACTTTAATACCAACGAAATGAGTTAAATTTATGTATGTCAAAAGTCAAAGTTTGAAGCAAAAAAAAAAACTCAATATTAAACACTCTTAAGTTAAGTGCAAAAGCTTGCTGACATAGGGCAATAAAAGTAGAAACATGTTGCTAAGTTTATTTTTTGAACGCAAACATGGAAAATATTTGAAATGAAAACATTTTTTTTATTTTTTGTTGTTTTCTGTTTGGCTAATAAACCAGAATTCAAACAAAAGCTACAATATGCGCGAATATGGAATTGAAGCATATATCTATGAAATACATGTATCTATGTACGTGTATTTGTGAAGCGTGTGTGTGTGTGTGTGTGGGTGTGTAATTATTAACTGCAACTTGTTTTTGTTGTCTTTGCGCTTGTTCGGCCAACAACAACAACAACAAATATTAGCAAAATTTATTAATGAAAAATAATTGAATATGTTTGCCATGTTATTACAAATTAGAATCGATTCAGATTCAAGTTTGTTGCGTTCGAGATACAAGTTGAAGATAGGCAAACTTGACGCCACCAGATACGCGTATTTGTCAGATTTCAATGCGGATTTAAGTGCGGAAATAATAATGAAAAATTAATAATAAAAAAAACTAAAGAGATTTTTTTCATTTTTTTTTTTTTTTCAATTGAATTCAATTGAATTTTGTCATAGAGTCAATAATTATTTCCGGAGTGCAAACTATTTTACAAGATCGATTTTTATTAACAATATTCTTACACATTACATAAACACACACACACACACACACGAGCACACATTTGGTTATGACACTCTATAAGCCGACAAGTTGTTAAAGAAATAATCAATAATAATTAATTGCCAAGTGTCAAACTCAACTTTCATAATAATAATTCACAGCCGTTCGTTGATTTGATTTCTTAAAAAAAAAAAATAAAATAAAATAAATATTTATTATAAATAATATTGTATCTTATATTATATTGTAGTATAGTAAAGATTCTGTTGCACTAATAAGAATCTAATAAGCGCATTTATTAGCGTTCATTGTGTCGGCAAAAATGCTTTGAGCGGCTAATTTGAGCGTTGTGAAAGAACAGCGCACTTTCGATGCGTGTGGGAGTCGCATTTATTTATTTGCCGCAAAGCAAAGCGCACTTAAAAACAACACACACACACACACACACAGACACACACAAATGTCGTGATTTGCAGCCGTTTAAAGTTTTGTTGTCATTTTGTATTTCGTTTCTGGAAAATTTTCTCTTTAAATTACTTGCGGGCGTTTTACATACATTCATACATGTGAAAAACGAACTTGAAAACAAATGCCGACGCCATTAATGTTGTTGTTGTTGTTGCTTACAATTATGATGCTGCTGCTAATGGTAATGCTGTTAATGCTAATGATGCTGTTAATGTTATTTAAAATGTTCAATGTTGAGGTGAGCGAGAAGCAAGATAGTGTGTGTAATGCAACACTGGTCACATTCTAACGTCATTGCCAACCAAACAAACACTAAAGTTGGCAATGCTAACAACAACGAAATTCTTAGAAGTAGTAAGAAGAAGAGTGACCCATTAAAATTCAACAAAACGCATAATGTGATTTATGTTATAATTATAAATAATAAATATAATTATTAAATATAATAATACAACAAAAGTGTTACTACATTGTGCAACAACAACAACATAAACAATAACTCATATGCAAAGATGAAAAGTTTATTTTCTTTTTAAGTTTTATTTATATTATTATCTTTTATTATGCATTAAAAATACAATTAAAAGTTGTGGCAAATTTATTTATATGTACAAATGACCACAAGCGAATTTCCTTATGACAATAGCAACAACAATAGCGATAACACTGAATGCAAAGTAGCAATACAGTGTTATACAATGATGTGTCTTAAGTGTTGTTGAAGGTCAAAGCACATAAGAGATTAACATACGAAAAAAAAAAAAACGGCACGCGAACATTTTGCTTGGCAACAAGTTCTTTGTTAGTGTTGTCATTGTTGTTGTTGCAATGAAACAGACTGAAGATGTTGTCATCTAATCATTTTAGTTTTAGCACAACAACAGCAACAACATCAAAACAAATAAAGGTTACACAACATTTTTGTTGTTTTAATTGATAAAATTATTTTGATTCGTGTCAAACATGTTCCAAGCCTTATGACCTCTTGTTGTTGGTGTTGTTGTTGTTGTTATTGCAATTCGTGCGCCAGCCGATTAGTCATACATGCATAAAACATGCAATGAAGGAAAAAAAAATATATACGTTGTTGTTGACAAACGTTTTGATTATGCATCGTTTTATTTGTTGTGCAAGTTTACCAAAAAAATATGCACACACACACACACACACACACACATGCATGCATGTTGTCGGCATAAGGCACGAAGGAAATGATTTGTTGACTTGCTCGCTTAAAAGGGCGTCGAAGAGAGAAGCATGCAAACCACAAAGGCGAAAAAAAAAACGAGTGAGAAAGAAACAAAAAATTGCACTTGTGCTATAAAATGAGAAAAAGTCAAGGCGAGGAATCAGTCATTGTTACGCATATATGAGTGTGTGTGTGTGTGTGT